>OV050030.1:425968239-425985739 GCA_920105625.2 Clusia tigrina
AACTATACCAGAGTCTTGCTCCTTTTAAGGCAGTAACCACTTTTTTTAATTATGAGTATAACTAAAATTGCAAATAAGTGGTTCCTCCAAAAAGCGCCTTTTCAGCAACATGTGTGTGGACACAAGCGCATGACGTCACTCTCAGGCAGCGCAGAATGCAAGCAGCACTTCGTTTAGTACGTAATCAATGAAATTTTATTATTATTCGAATTTTTTTTTAAGTATGTTTTTAAAATCAAAAATAAAATACCACAGCTTTGATTAACCAGCAATGGAAAAACGTAAAAATAAAATTTTTTAAATATTTTTTGTGATTACTTGTTTTATTTTGATTAATTACCCGCTTAGCAATTTTATTTTGAATTTTTTTCTCATTCTTTTTTATGTCAAAACCCGCTGCTGCATCGTGTAATTTCAGCATTTATGTACAAAAACAACAACAACACTGGACACAGAAGGCAATGATTCATGATTCGCAACTTTTGAGCTGTATTTGAATTTATTAATTACGCTGATTAAGCACTCAATACTAACATTTTCGCTTGCAGCGTTTTTCAGTAGCTCAGCTTCAGCAACGCAGCTTCCTCGCTTCCTCGTGAGTATATTTTCCGTGTACGTATTGTTTTTCTTGTTTTTCTGCTGTTCGATTTTGTAGAAATTTCCCCCACTTTTTCGACGCACTGAAACAGCCACAAGTGTCCGCTCGAGCGTTGGGTTTGGACTTTTGTCAACTTCCTTTACAAATTTAATTAAAGGGGGAAAAAAACACCGAGTTGATTTGAAAGAGGCGCGCGCACTCCACGTTTCCGGCCACTGATCCGCAATGCACCAACTCAGAACACGAACTGAGCTGATCGCAGTTTGTGGACTGCTTGCTCGGTGCTTGGCTGCTTGGTTGGTTGGTTGGTGCTTTCTAGTTTACTTGGTTTAAGTGGGCAGCGTCCCGTCATCGTGATCATCACCGCGCGCACTCGTTCGCTGGGGTTTCTACTGGTGTTGTTACTGCTGTTGTTGTTGATGTTGTTGTTGTTGATGTTGTTGTTGTTGATGTTGTTGTTGTGCTGGTGCTGGTTGATATTGTCGTTGTTATTGTGCTGGTTGCTGACTCCATTCACTGGTCTGTTGCTGCTCGATACTCGTCTGTGATACAATTCGAACCCACTCTCATGTCGCCGCTACACTTATTCGCTGCTTTTGGCTGTGCCCGAAGCGAGCTCATCTGGTCACTCTAATTACCCTCTCCGTATTTCTATCTGCTTATTCTCTAATGCGTGAACTCGTATCTTTCTCTCTTATCACTTTGACCCCTACATTTGCTCATATCTTTTTAGTTTTGTGGGATTTTGTTTGTTTTGCTTTTTTCGTTTCGATTTCTGTTGATGCTGGTAGGAGTTAATAATTATGCAGATAAAAAACAGTGTTGCCATATGAAAGAAATTTGTATGTCGATGGCTTAATCTGCAGTTAGTCGTACCGGGTGCCAGCGACTTTTGAGGTGCGGCTACAAGCGATTTAAAGTGTGTAAAAAGTAGGTTAAAATCGTGAGGTGAAAATTTCATTGACTAAGGCACATTAAACGAAGTCTCCTGGGTAAATATTGTGGTCAACATAATCACAGCATAAGGCTATTATAACACCAGTGACATTTGATCGTTATTATATGAATTTATGTTGTTTTTGTATTATTTTACAATATCTTTATGTTGTTTTATAATAACATAATTGATGAAAACTGCTAAAGAGACTGAGAACATTAAAATTTGAGTAAATTGCCTGCATAAATGATTAGTGTAATAATGATTACTTAAACCCTAGAGTTTAAACAACATCACAAAAATTATTATTATAAAGCAGAGGAAGTGGAGATGGATCGGTCATACCCTACGCAAATCTTCCGTAGACTAGGTCTCGAATGGAACCCGCAAGGCTGTAGAAAGAAAGGACAGCCTAGGCTCACATGGAAGAGGAAGCTTGAAAAGGAGATTGAATCTACCGGCGAAATCTTGCAAATAAAAGTCATCCCCAAGGATCGTAGGAGATGGAACCATTTCGTGAAGGCCCTAATTTCCAAAAGGGACGGCGGCAACTAAGAGAGAGAGAGAGAGAGAGAGACAGAGAGAATAACAATTATATAATAGGAACTAAGAGAGTTAGCTATAATATATAGAAAATTCTCTATCATTCTTGATTATATAACGGGAACTAAGAGAAAGAGAGAGAGAGAAAGAGAGAGTTAACAATTATATATAGAAACTTCTCTATCATTCTTGATTATATAACGGGAACTAAGAGAGAGAGAGAGAGAGAGAAAGAGAGAGAGAGAGTTAACAATTATATATAGAAACTTCTCTATCATTCTTGATTATATAACAGGAACTAAGAGAGAGAGAGAGAGAGAGTTAACAATTATATATAGAAACTTCTCTATCATTCTTGATTATATCGCAGGAACTAAGAGAGAGAGAGAGAGAGATTGAGAGTAAGAGAGTTAACAATTATATATAGAAACTTCTCTATCATTCTTGATTATATAACAGGAACTAAGAGAGAGAGAGAGAGAGAGAGTTAACAATTATATATAGAAACTTCTCTATCATTCTTGATTAAATCGCAGGAACTAAGAAAGAGAGAGAGAGAGAGGAGAGAGATATCAATTATATAAAAATTGTGTCTGTGAAGTATGGCATACAAATAGCCACTGATATAGAAAGTGTTCATTGCTTAGTATGGAATTTAGTAGGGTGGGTCCATAGACTGGCCCCTTCCTATATACTATTTCATTTTTGTTCACTTTTATTGGCAATTTCAAATGACATGTTAGTGATATGACATAATGACTACTCAGCAATATGAAGATGTATGTAACTAATATAAGAGAAGTAATGATCACGCCTCTAGAAATTGATTTTGATGCCCTAGGCTCAAGGCCCGATATAGGGCGAGTAATCACAAAACTAATGAAATCGATGCAATTGTAAATTTAGCTCCAACCACATAAAAGGCACATTGTAGCCAGCATCTGCAGCCCCACATAGCGGTGTTTCAAGGCCTAGAAAGTAGCTGACCACCTTCCCTTTAGTTATGTTTATAATCATTGATAAAATAAAGTTCTTTAGGTGATCACTTACTTCGGAAGCGTGCTTTGCTTCCTTAGTTAGCACTACGAACACTGCTCCAGTCGATTCTCGACTGTGTTTTTATTTATTTATCGCACTTTTCAACAACAACTCGCCTCACACGTCACTCTCAACTCAATCGAGACTAACTGCGGCACTAAATTTTCGCACAGATCGGTGGCAATTTGAGACAGGTCTTCAATTTCAAAAACAAATCGTAAATTTTGGTCATCTTGGCCATATTTGGCGTGTTGGCGTTGTCAAGTGTACGAGTTGGTGCGTCTGCGCGCCCACAACTCGCTTCTGCATTGCCGCTAACGCTGTGATTGTTAATTCAGCGGTAAGCGAAAGATCGCAAACCACTGTAAAAATAACAAACCGCAGTAAAATGATTCATTTCAAGAAACCGCAAACAGTTCAAACGCTTCGCTGCTGGAGCTGCTTCCACTTCAAGTTAATGTTGGGGAAATGTGCCAGGAAAACAGAGAGGAAGGTGCGAAGCAGTGAAATGAGTCTGACCACAAATTCTGCAACATCTCTCAACAATTAACAGAGACGCTCCATAATGGTTCGATGAATGCATTGACGGCCTTTGCAATTCATTATTGTAATCATGGTATTTTTCATGGTTCGTCTTTATGAAAGCAAAGGGACGTTTGGCGGAGCTGGGAGATGCGTAATGAAATAGGAGTACTTCCATTTATCTTCCACAACCCGAGTGTATATGCCACGCTGCATATGTAGTCTTGTT
Organism: Clusia tigrina; assembly: GCA_920105625.2. Classification (NCBI taxonomy): domain Eukaryota; kingdom Metazoa; phylum Arthropoda; class Insecta; order Diptera; family Clusiidae; genus Clusia; species Clusia tigrina. The sequence continues at coordinate 425,972,107 of OV050030.1, forward strand.
CTCGCATTCAACTCATATTGTTTTTCGGATTGCCATTGTTCCTTTTCAGCCCTGTTGGCTCTGGTGCTGTTTCCCTGTCTGATGTGATTTGAATCAAATCAGTCGCCACATTCGTTACGAAATCGATTATCTTGATAAATTGGCGTTTTTGTGGTAATTTTGTTTATTAGCAGCTTCATTTCATTCTGAGTGATGCCTAAAATAGGTGGGGGTAAAGAGGGTGGTAGAAGATATATGGCGGTAATTAGTCAGTAGTGTTGCGTAGCTTCAACTGAGAATCATTTCAATACACCAGAGCAACAGTATTGAGGGTTGTGGAGTCCGCGTCGGAGTTCGATTCGGAATTCGAGCCAAAGGTCGAGTCGGAGTTCGTTTCGGAATTCGAGCCAGAGGTCGAGTCGGAGTTCGTTTCGGAGTTCGAGTTGGAGTCGCGAAGTCGTTGATTTTAGGGTGGAGTCGGAGCTGGAATATATTTAACGACTTCAATAAATAATGTATACAAAATTTGTAGCATCAGTATATTCTCTATTCTTCTTCTATTTGCTTTCATAATTATTTAGTTATAAATTGAGCTTGCATTCAGTTCCATTATTTTACTCAATAGTTACTCTACGCATATTAGAGATGATACTGATGTATTTAGGGTCTTATAATAATTTAAATTGAAGATAATGATGTATTTAGGGTCTTATAATAATTTAAATTTAAGTCAGAGTTGGACTCGGAGTTGGAGTTGGAGTCAGAGTCGATCTTGGAGTCAAAGTGAGAGTCGGAGTTGGAGTAAGAGATGTGTATTTAAATTGCAGTGATGGGAGTCAGATTTGGAGTTATTATTTTACGAGTCCACACCCTGGTTGACACTTTGATACGAGTGTGAACAAAAATATACGTGTCGTTTGGTCACTTAGGCAAATCTGAATCAAACCCATGTCTCAAGAGAGCGGGTTGACGCGACCATAAACGCTACGAGTAGCTTTCGTTTCCTTCTAAATTCGCAAATCTGATTTACTAATACAAATGAAGCTGGGCACAGTTTTAACTTGAGCTGTTGAGGCGCAGTCGGAGTTGAGGTCATATAAAACCTCTTCTTACTAAAGAAGTCGGAGTCGTATAATTTTTTCGCCACTTCATATCCCTCTTGACTTCACATAACTCTATATCAGTCAAATTCAGAACAAATTATTCCTACTTCTCTTTATTTCCATTCTTTCAAATATTCAAAGTCGAACCAGAAACATATATTATATATATATACATATATACATATATATATATATATATATATATATATATATATATATATATATATATATATATATATATATATATATTATATATATATATAATATATGTTTTTGGTCGAAGTCTTTAAAAAATTTAAAAACAGACAAATTTATAAGATAGCTATGCCACCCTGTCAATCGAGTATACATTCATGTGGACGATGTGGACTCAAAGGTTCGTGTCTATAAACAAGTAACTGTTAGACGGTATTTAAAATTTTCCTCGAAAGAGGGCGAGCACAGCTTATACAGGGTGATACAAAATATAAATTTTTGTATAAATGACTGTTATAGCTCCGTGGGATGATGTCTAAGCTAAAATTTTTGGAGTATAAACAGAAACATATATAATATATGTTTCTGGTTAGAGGCTTTGTGGAATATATGTTTCTGGTATAAAATTGTATATCTATAATATATATATATCTAGTTTTATGGGTTGTTGTCTAGAAGAAAATTTTGATGAGAGCAAGAAATATTATTTTATTAATACAGAAATGACTAAAAAAAATTTTTTAAATTATCTTTCTTTTTAGTAAATAAATAAATATATGTAAATGTGTTTCTAGAAATCTGTTCCGGAATATGGCGAAACGATCTAAATTGAGAATAACATGTTTTATCATCAAAATTTGAATATAAAGTCCGATTTTTAATTTATTTTATTATCAGAGCAAAATGAAAAATCCCGTTGTGGAAAAATTAAATAATTTAATATGTTAAAAATTTCACGTAAAAAAAAAAATATATATATATATATATGTATATATATATATATATATATATATATATATATATATATATATATATATATATTTATATATATATATATATATATATATATATATATATATATATATATTTATTTAATTATATATTATATTAAATAAATACTTTTGTACTTTGAATATTTTCTATGAAATAAATTTTGTTGTATATTTCATATAAAAACAAATTCTTTTCAATAAAAATAAAATAAGTTATGGGAAGATTAATTAAATAAATATGTAAAGGATTAAATCTTAAATAAAATAATATTAAATTTTTTTTATTATTTATTAAAAATTTAATTAAGGAATACGTGGAAGATTAAAACATAATAAAAAAAATTAACAATTGTGTCAATAATAAATAAATGGATATCTTCGAGGCTGAATCGAAAATGTCAATGGCGTAAACAGAGATATGAAGCATTTTTCACTACGTAAATTGAAGCGACGTTAATCGAGGTGACGTTTATCGGGATCTGTACTCTCCACAGAATTTTCGGGCCTTTGTATTTAGAATAGAATAGAAGTGGAGTAACCGAAAAAGGAGGTCTCCAAGCACTAAGGCATTAACGCACATTGTACTATAAGCCTGCCGGCACAATAGATCTCTGTTGTCGCAGTGCCTAAGGGCGATGGCCCAACCCTTAACATTACTATAAGCCTGGAACTAGAAAGGAGTTAGAGGCTTTGTGAAAGGAAAGGGAAGTTACACATTTTCAAACTTCTTTGACTCTTTTATGAATCTCAGAAGTCTGTCCAGGGATAAGGAATATACGTTGTCCATTCCGAAAACACCTGACCCAAATATGCGCCTCCTCATTCTGGCAAAGACAGGACAAGTGCAGAGAAAATGCTCTCTGTCGTCTTGTTCTCCCTCCAGACAAGAGACGCAGCTCGGACTCTCGATGATGCCTATGGTCGTCATATAATGGCCCCATGGATTATGCCCAGTGATTAGCCCAACCAATGATCGAAGATGTTTCCTTCCTAATGTTAGAAGGAAATCTGCAAATTTCTTGTTTGGGCTCTCTAGGAAGCACTTGGTTGTTTTGTAGGCAGCTGAACTGCTTCATCGGTTCTTGTGAATACTATAGCCGCTGCTAAACTCATACCGATAAATGGCTCTGGTTCCATTGGAGTACCCCCAGATTCACAGTTTTCCAGTTCAGCTAATCAGTTAATTCGTTCCCACGTACACAACAGTGTCTCGGAACCCAAATAAGTTCAAGTAAATTTCACTTTGCGACGGAGTTAAGTCTTGACTTGCATTGTTGGACAATTTTTGAAGTGGTTAACGCGTTTTTTAGGGCCTTCAGTCCAGCCTCACAGTCAGTACTGGCCTTAAGTTGTTTACCGCGAAGGCGGAAGACCTCTTGAGGCACAGTCTGCGGGATTGTGCTCTGAAGCGACATGTGTCCAATGTTCTGATGGTAGAACCTCTTGTGCATCCGCGACGCGATTTGCGACAAAGACTGACCAACGACTTGGTACTTCTTGCAGCCAAGCCAACGTTACCATGGAGTCGTTCCAAGCATACAGCCTTTCTAGTATATCAAAATCTTCCGATTGGAATACCGTTGCCATACCTCCCATAGCCGAGAAGCATCTGACATTTTCATTCAGATGCCAGCCAGCCCCAGGTGCCTTCTCAGTTTTGGAGCCGTCTGTGAAGAAAGTTTTCGCCTGCCCCCCTAGAAGTTATTCTGGATTTCTCCATGTTTCTCTTGTCAGGAAGCTGACATTATACTTTCTTCTAAGTTTCCACTTTCCATAAGGTGGATTAATGAGCAATTCGTACCATAAATGTAACAACAGCAAGTGAATAATTTTCAGTAGGAGGGCTCCAGGAGGAGATCACAAGTTATACATAGAGCAATATGGTTCGTCTATGGCGTCCGACATTTAGGCAAGTCTCTTCAATTCGTAAACCTAACTAAACGAAGCTGTCTTCATATTCGGCATTCCACTCTATGCAGTTTGCTTATGGATGCTCACCTCGTATTGGATCTCAGCCTTCTTCGGCCTTCTAATCTGGTGGCTATAAACTGGCAATCTTAGACACCACTCTGCTGTAACCTTCAAATGACCGTCAGAAAGTAAAGAAACCGCTTTTCAATTTAAGCTGATTATGAATATTTTTATTGCATTTAGTATTACATTTACACTCTATTTAGCAATAATATTATTTCTGTACTAAATTCGCTAAATTGGTACAATTAAGTTAGGCATAGTCTTAACCCTTAATTGCTACAATTACGCTTAGTCTTAACCCTTAAGTTCATGTATGAAACTAATTGAAAATATTGCGTTTGCTTAGAAGTATAATTGCACTACTCGTCTATATAGAATGCTTCTGATCCTGATGCGTTGCCAGGATTGCACACACATGCTTCCTTATCTATAATTGCATACGATTGGTCCTTATTCGTCAATCCTTAATGAATTGCTTTAACTACGTATTAAAAACCGATTCTAATGAATTTCAAATTAAGCTAAACGCCCCGCCCTGTCCAGGGAGGCCGTGGTTAACGTTCGATTTGGAATTCGTAGCTGCTGGTGTCCAAGTAGGAGTGGAGGACTTTTCTCTCCATTACAAAAATATAAATATAAAAAACATACGTGTATCTTAGTTATGCGAATATTGCCTATTAAAACTATAACAAAATCTGCTAAATTGCACTTAAAATCTAGGATTGCACATTTCCGGCCAAGGACAACGGAAAAATATCACATTTTTTCTTCTCTCTCCATCTCTTCCTCTCTTAATTTAACGCAGGAGCCTCTCAGTGAAGCCGCAGCGTGCCTAACTTAGTCTGAAGGATTGGCAAGTAAATAGTCTAAAAAATAAAGTTACGCTAAGATTGCACCCAGTTATTTGGATCTGGAAGTTATTGCTGTATTTCCCTTACGATTATTGCACTCGTTGAGCTGGTGTATTGCACTTCACTATTGCACAAAGTCAGTTGGAACTAAGCTTAAACTAAACTACGCTAATATTCCTTAAATCTATTCTACTCGTATTCAATTCTTTCTCACATTCTTGTACAGCACGGAGTGCGTCTCGATGCTCTCCGCCCCAGACTCCCACATATCCTCCGCATTCGTTTCGCCGTCCGTCTCTGAAGAGCCGTAAGACGTGCTCTGGCCCTGCTCGTCCTCAGAGGAGTACACAGTCAAAGCTTCTGGGCCTCTGCCACCTTGTCGGTCGTCTGTTTGGGTCAACGTTTTATTGGAATCAGCATCGCTGTTGTCGTCCTCGTTGGCCAGCTCCGTTCCTGGCCCAGGTTCCCCCAAGTGCTCGAAATCTTCAAAACGATTACTATCCAAAATGCTGCCTCGCCTCGTTGAGGCGGCACTGCTGTTGTGCCTGTTGGTTAGGGTGCTGCTGCCGTCCGAGTTGTCCTCAATGGTATCGACGCGTATGATGCGGTCACGGCCGGACATCATTTTGAAGTTGTAGCGGTCGTAGAAGTTGCGCTTGTAGACCTCGCCGGAGTCGGCACTCATGTAGCCGCTGTCCATTTCGCGCACCCCGAAGCGTTGCTCGTAATAGTTTTGACTGGCGGGCGCAGAGTAACTGCTCTTCGGGGTGGACACTTGTGGCTGTTCATCGATAAGCGACGATATGCCCTCGTCGCGATCGAGCACCTCCAGGAAGCTCGGCAGTTTCTTTTCGAAGGGCGGTGCGGGGCTGTGCGTTGGACTGAATTTGGCCGCCGCCATGCTGACGAACTTCTTCCAAGCGTTCTTGAGGTCTTTGGCTTTCTTGGCGCGGTCTTTGAGCCCCATGGCGATTTGCATGCCGTGCGTGAGCTGCACCGGTTCGATTTCGCAGCGGTACACACTTTGCACATTGGTGGACGATGGCGGAGTTTGGTTGGTGCTGCCCGTGGAGCTTCTTTGCGGGTATGCAATTCCTACCGGCACGCCTGCATTGCGATACATTTCCTTGGTGCGGTCGGAGAGGCGATTACTGCTGCGATTGGAGCGCGAACTGATCGACAGCACATCGAATTTGCTGGCATCCGAGTCGGTGTTCTTGATGTTGTTGTTGGCCTCTTGTGGAATCGCGTCCGTGTCGTCCGCCTTGCCACTGCCTGGCTCCTCCTTGCGGTCCTGAGACTTTCGTCGGTTCAAGTACTTTGTGAGGCTGTAGTCGTTGCGCAGTCCGTTGATGTGAGTATTAAACAAGGCGCCATAGTCCCTGTCGTCCTTCAGCTTTTTTGCCACCTGCGGAGAACTAACGTTTTTAGCAGGCTGAGGTTGGCTGTTGACCTTATTGCAACGACTCTCGTACAGGTCCAATGACTTTCCAAAATCCTGCTTTTCGTTATTAGCTTTGGGCGCCACGCTTGATAGCGTGTTGTTGCAAGAGCCGTCGAACTCTGAGTTGGCTACGGTGTCGGAGACACCCGTGATCTCTGTCGATTCGCTGTGGTTGCTCATTGTTTCATCTTCGGTGGGGGTGGTTGAGTGTTGCATGTACTGGTTCTGGTTCTGATAATGTGGTGGTTGCGAGTGCTGGCTGGAGGTGTGACTTTTTTGACTTTGTAGCGTGGTTGTGGCTGAAGCGGTCGAGGGCGGAGGGGGCGGTGGCGTACGTGCGGCACGCTTCTTTTGTAATTCCGCCGCATTCTGCACATTGTTGGGTGTGGATTGCGTACTATTGTTATCATAGACCTTGAAGTTCTTCGTCAGGTCGTACAATCCGGAGGTCAGAGATCTTCTGTTGGAGTTCGAATTCGCAGTTGTGCTGAGATTGCCGGGCGTTGAGCGTACAAGGTTGTGTACTTGTGGCGCCACTATAGCCGGCATTGTGGGACCCTTCGTTTGCGGTACAGCTCGGTTCACTTTCGGCGTGGAGATCTTGATACTCGTCTTATTGGCGGCTAGTTGTGTTATCTCCACCACGGGCTGTGTTGTGGAGGACTCAATGACTCGCTGCCTGCGCGTGTGCTTAGCTTCCAATGTCAGTAAACGTCCCTGCTCGGTTAACGCTTCTAAATTTTCCGCCAGTAGTCGATTGGCTTGGACTCCGCATTTGCAACCCTGTTGGCTCTTTTGACGCTCCAGTGGGGATTGGTACAGATCTCTTAAGCTGCTGACGTTGGGCCTCACTTCGTCCCCCGCTTCGACGGCTGACTGCAGTCGCATTTCTACGTGACTCTCATAAGTGGAATTCTTGGTGGTTTGAGTTCTAAACGAATTGCTGGACTTTAGCACGAATGGTGTTTGCCGTACATTTCCTTGTGTTGCTGGCATTGAAGTTGGTTCCTGACTCACATCTCCCGATGATCCAATCTTCTTCAGTTGCACATACTGAGCCGCATCTTTGCTGAGGTTTTCTGTCTTCTGCAGTTGCCCTGACCAGGCATTGACATCACAGAAGCTCTGCTTTTTCGTGTTGCGATCTAAGGTGTCGGGATCATATTGCTCGCTGTCCGTGGACCTTTCGATGTCGGATGGCGGCTCGTGTTCCACTTCTATAGTCATGCTGCCACGAAAGGGTGTGTCGTACTTAATGCGTGCAGCTAACTGCTTCACCTTGCTGAAGCCGCTGTTGGCCTTGGAGGTGATCTTCTTTTTCACATCGCCCTCCTTGCGAAACCCTTGGACTTTGTCGTACACGGCATGGCTGATCTCCAGCTCTTCCTCCAGTGGCAACGCCGTGCTCAAACTAGGACTCAGCTGCGAGCTCACGTCGGATGAGGGCGATGAGGAAGAGTGTGAACTTTTACGCTTAGTTGCCTCCGAACGCTCTAAGCGCTCCAGACTATCAGTCTCGTAGTCCACAATGAGATATTGTGGGGATTTCCGTCTGTAAATGGGCGAATCTGGCTGGCATTGCTTCAGCGATTTCCGACTGAGAGTGCTGTAATCAGGAGTGGGCACCGATGGTGCACTGCTCTGCGTGTTGTTGTATATGTCCTTGATCTTCTTCTCCATTGTGCTGTCGTAGTCGGGCGTGGGTATGTCCAAATGGAAATGTTCGTTCGAGCTCAGTGAAGAGTTGTAGTCTCGAGCAATGGCGTCGTAGACCATGTCGGGCATTTTCTTCATGTTGCGCAGCATCTCATAGTGCTGCCGGTCGGCTGAGGTGAGTGAAGTAGGCGTCGAAGCAGCTGCGTATTGATCGAGCACATCGAGGCGCTTACGCGACGACTTGGAACGACGCGACGAGCTGCGACTGCGTTGGGAGGCGGCGGGCGAATCGTGAAGAGTGAATTTTGGATTATTGTAGATTTCACTGCCTGTTTCGGCGAAGCCGTAAATATTGGCAGCAGCGGAGAGGGCGGAGAAGGAGTCGTAGTTGCGGTTGATGGGTATGCTCGTGTAGTAGTGTGGACAAGGTGGCGGTGAGGATTTGTCAGGCGCAGAATTGTCTACGTGCGGCGACTGATGGTGGGTGACTTCGACAATGCTTGGCTTGGCAGAACGAGGGACGTCTTTACAGGGACTCGGACTGGAACCTTTTTGATTGGCATTAGGAGTTGGCGGCGGAGGCGGGCGCTGCTTCGGCTGTGTTATTTCTTTGCGCGGTGAGTTTCGATTGGTCTCGCAGGCGGGTGGACTGGAGCGTCGCTCCTGGTTACTGGAAATGCTGTTGAAAGTTTTTCCGGACGATTTTTGGAGCATGTTGTAAACTGAAGTCTTGTTAGGAGTGCTCATTTTGTTTTCACTTTGGGATTGGGATGTGGCGTTACTCGCCGTTGCTGATGCAAACTTATGACTGGCTGGTTGCGATTCCTCAGTGGTGGCGACGGACTGCAGCCACTTCTCGATGCTGTTGCGTTTCTCACCACAATTTTTGACATGACCACTGCAGTGACTGCTCGCGCATGCCTGGCAGTCGGCAGACGTTTGCATCTGTGAGCTGTAGAGCGAGGGCGTGCTCGAACGTCCTGCGCCCTCCTCGGGGATCATGATGAGCGAGGGTTGGTAACGCTTGGTGGCCATTTTGTACTTCGCTATGGCAATGACTTCGCGTATCTTCTGCAGGAACTCCACAGCTGCTGGTGGCGGTTGCTGAAAAAGGAAAAGGCAAAATGAAATGTGAGGACATTGTGTTCGCATTGCAGAAACTTACCGCCAGCAAATGGGGCTCGAAGTAGGCGGGATTGAAGTACAGCTTCTTGCGTACATTACCGTTAATCATGGCACGCAAGTTCTCCAACTTCTCCTCGGTCATCATCTCCTCCACTATGGACACATTCTCGATGGGCAGACACTCGTTCTCCTGCGTGGGCGATGCTTCACGCTCAATAGACTCCTCACCGCTGGCGTTGCCATTGTCACCGTGCTGCGCACCCATCGTACCACACATCGTACCACACATGCCCAACTGCGGATGCACCAGCGCAGCAGTTTGCATCTGCGTTAATAGGAATGGGACTGAATTTATAGAGTCATATTAAACTCCCACAGACGCACGCTAAGCAATTGCATGCAGCGCACCTACCTGCTTCAGTTTGTCGTGGTGGAACCCGCCCTCCATCTCGCACTCCGAGTTCGAGTTGGAAACATCGCTGGCGAAGCCCGAATGGTCGCCCAGCTGCGGGAAGTGCTGCAGCAACGGATTGCTCTTCACTATGCCCATCTCCTCCTTGAGGCTGCCGATGCTGGCGCGCGAACGCGGCTCATTTGAAGTGGTCATGCTGGTGGCCGAGTAAATGCTGCCGCTTCGGTTAAACGGGGCGCCAAAAGTAACCTGATCGTTTTTCGGATAATTTATCTCGTTCGCCAGGTCATCGATGGAGTTGCGCATGTGACTCTGGTCGCGAGTCTTGCGCTTCTTCATGTGCAGGTACAGGAAGACCGACGAGACGTAAATGAGTCCCAGCAGCAGGCTGCACACGCCAATGACCACATACTCCTTGGTGGTCATGCCATCCGACGTGGAGGCCAGTGTGGTGGTAGTCTCCGATTGAAACAGCACTTCTGAGACATCTAGGGCGAAAAGGGGGAGGGGGTGTTGTTTAGTGCACTGTTGCGTTCATTTTGCGATTAAATGCAACTTACTGTGGATGTACTTGACCGGGCTGCCATTGACACGGAATGCCACACACGGCGAGAAGACATTCTTGGGCGGCATTATGTGCTCAGCTAGGGACAAAGGAGAAGCAGAAAGGGGTTTTAATGGCATGGGTCTCTGCTAGCACAACGGCAGTTTACGTACCTTTTGTTGTGGCATTTAATGCCAGCGTCATGTCGCGGCAGACCAAGTGCACTACAATCAGGCGGCCTTGCATCTTGTGCCGCAGGTCCGGTTCGCCGAGCCACTGTTCGAGAAAAGCAAAGGAAAATTGAGTTGTAATGCGTACGGGAGATGCGTAGCTGTACTCTTTCTAGATAATGTTCACAGCACCAGCCATAAACGCCGGCGTTGTCACGCGACAATTTCCACGTATACCTGAAATGCGCCATGACTAGACTGCTAAGTGGCTTTAAGTGTGTAGTTGCCATCAATGCAGTCTGAAGCTGCTGCAGTTGTTGAAATGCGCACTCAACCCATTTGTGCAGCGCCGAGAGATGTCAGACCACTTCTCAAGTGCATTTAGTAGCCCATAAACGGGCACGTCACTTGCACAAAGCGCGGCTGCGCGGCTGCGCGGCTGCATGGCTCAGTGAACGAATGTGAACGAATTATGTACATACCTGCAAGAAAGTGCGCCCCTCGTCCCGGAACATGCGGAATGGATAATCGGTGTCAATAGGATTCCGGAGATCCGACCAGCCATTGGCGGTCAAATATTGCGCTCCGGTGACGGCACACACGGGCGTGTGTATGTCTGAAACGGAGAGTGGCGAATGAGATATGAAAAAGAGCGCTCAGCAATTGGGGCTAAGTGCTAAATGGGAGTGAATACACAACGCCCACTTCCAATTAAAAAGTTGTGTTATACTTTTACAATCAACTTTCTCAGATAACTGCCTGTTGATCCTTTACTCTCTTCCTAATTTTTCCTTCTTCATATCAAATATTCTGTGTTATACGATTACTTTACACTGTATTGATTAATGCCTCCATGGATTTGGAGAAATGAGTACTAGCTTGGAAGCCTTTCGACACGAAATATGTACATACTCTAATGTATATCCATACTTTGCAGTATGCGAACCGAACATCTGCAATACCAATAGTATTACAATTTGATCATGGAGGCAGGGAGACAATCGTTGCTACCTTATATACGCTGAGGTTGTGAGTCGTCGAATAGTCTTCTAGTCAATGAGTTTTTGGAACTAAAGAACAGATTATCTATAAGCAGAGAGTTGCTCACGTCATTCTGCAGAGTCTGATCAACTTTGCAGGTATACTGAACTCAGACGTAGTTCAGCGTATAAGCATTCAGCGACTACGCTGGCTGGGTCATGGCCATCGTATGGATGAAGAAGCTCCAGCGAAAAAGGTATTTGAGACGAAAGCCGAAGGTCGACGACGAAGAGGGAGACCATGCCTCCGATGGATGGACCAAGCTGATGAAGCACTGACCACGCTTGGTGATTGGAGAAGGCGCGCGCGAAGCAGAGGCGCCTGGCGAGAGTTGCTCAAGTCGGCCGTGACCCGCCCGCGGGTTGTAAGGGCCACCTAAGAAGAAGAGAGTTGCTCACTCTATGATCTCTTAGAAATCTGGCCAATGTGAACTGAGTTATGAAAACCTCCGGCTGTAATACAGGTCAACTCACAACGCTCAACTTACGATCGCCTGCAATAGACGAGTATTTAGCGCTAATGTTGAAATTTACTGTCACCCATCCTCACAAATTCTAACCTCTGCCAATGCAGACTGACCTTCAGGGTCAGCACAGAGGACAGTTAACTTCACTTTTGACACAGCAGACTCCCACAGTAATGCGAGTCCACATGCGAGTAACTGCAGTGCAAACGTTGCTGTCGAACAACATCAACTGCACCTGGGCAATTGTAGTAAGTAGCATGTGGACATGTCCACCAATTATCAGTGCATGCACATCTTGTAGGCTGGGTTAAACAGAGAAGACACTGCGAATATTTTAACAAAGGAGTCTGCTGCAAATGAGTAGGCCACTTTTACTTAAGGCTTTCAGTTTCATTTGCAACCTTCTCATAATGGCCCAAGTGTTCCCCACCTGCTGCAGGAGTAATAAACATTAACAAATAAACAGTAAACAAATTGAAACCTACACAAATAACTGAAAAAAGCCACTGTGAACCTAGCTACATTGGCAGTGTTGCACTGCACGTGCATTCGCCCCGCCGCCGCCATGTCGATAACTCAAAAGATAGTCTCACACATACTCACACAGTCACGACTTACCTGGAAAACTGATTTCTCTGCTTGGATAAATGATCTGGCCGCGTAGTGGCAGAAATACAAATGGTATTTTCTCCGATGAGGAGCCGCTGACAAATGGCGACAAAGTGCATTCTGCAAATAAAAAACAGCCACAAAAGACGTGTTAAAAGTTTTACGAGTTTTACGAGTATGAACAAACAAATAAAATGCTGCAAACGAAAAATAATTTGAATGATAAATTATGTGAACGCCCAAATGGGTGTTTTTGTTGCAGGCTTACTTCGTACAAGAAATGAACACGCTTTTAAATGGCTGTAAATGTGTCCATTTGGCACTTATCATGATTTTGATTTGACGTGTTTTTATGGCCTCTGCCATTTATGCGTTTCCATATGATTGCTACCTCAGTGTGGTGTGTGAGTTGTGTGGGGTGTTAGTGTGTGTGGGGTGTTTGCGGTGTGCATGTGGAGTGTGTTATGGTATGTTAGTGGTGTGTGCGCGATGTCATATTTTTCTCATAGAGACCGCACAGGTACAACACACAACACGAACTCACACATCAGTTGCAGTTGCTGGTTGCATGCCGAGGTGGCATTTTGTGTGTATGTGTGTGTGCGTGTTATCTATGCCTTTTGTTGCTTTGCTTTGTTTTGTAGTGAAAGTTTCCTGCCGAGGCGCCGCGCTGCCACTGTGCCTCCTCCTTCAGCTCATCACTAAATTGGCCACAATAAATTCTTGTTTTTTATTTGAGCTCATTTTAAACAATTTTTTTTATGCACTTATCTCGAGTTTTGAGTATTACAATTAAATTTGTTTTCATTTTCATTTGTTGCTGTGCTTCTTGTTGGTAGGTTTCTGAGGTTGGCGTTGTTGTGCTTTTCTGTTACAACATGTTTTACAATGTTGATTAGACTGAGTGAGTAGAGTGTATGAATGGATGTGGTGTGTGTGTGTGTGTGTGTGTGTTTGTGTGGTTGGGTGCTCTGAGAAGCTGTGTGTGGCTGTGGTGGCTGGCGCTGGTGATGACATCTTTAATTTGCAACCAACGCAGTAGAAAAAAGAAAATTTATATTTTTTAATTTGACAAAAATTGTGCCCGCATTCAGAGATGCGATAATTCGGTATGACGCACGGAAAAGTTGCTGGTTTTCGTTTTATATGTATGTACGATTTTTTTTCTTGGTGCTACTACAAAATTAATTGCACTGGTCTTCCGCTTAGTTCATAAATAATCTGTAGATTAAGCCAGATAGAGCGTTAACACTTTTACCTGCCTTTGTAGAACCCGTTAAGAGCACAACGC